>CM030008.1:142911893-142946893 GCA_017639485.1 Pluvialis apricaria
TGTATTGATGTCAGAAAACAGTCATTTCATTTTAACGGTATCGGTTCAACTTTCTTACTAAAATAGTCATCAATTAACTATCAGCCTGTACAGAACATGAAAAGGGATACGTAAGCGCAACGTTTTAACCAAGTGACAAAGCTCCAAACTGGCTCCTTACATGATTACTTAATGTGTCCTACATTGTCTGGTATGTGATTTTGTTCATCGGACATATTATTTCTGATTTAACAGGTCATTACAGCTTTAGTGTAATTGTGGGAATAAAAGCACATAAAATACAAGAATTTCAAAATAAATTTTACAGGTCACATTTAGGCAACAACTTATTGCATTTAAAAATTACTACAGTGCAAATTAGCATCAAGAAGCACACATGCCATGGGGAACTTGCACTGCGATAGCAGCTGGATTGGACACGCAGTACTCCCTGTCCTACACAGTTCTTGCCACTGTGGCCATTCATTGCTCCTCCCCATGTGTGAGTCGTGAAAAACAGCAGCAAAGATCAGGCCCTGGCACCACAAGCTTTGGCAACAGATGATTTCTGTTCGCATTGCTGGCTGATAGCTCCAGAGCCCAAATGCTACTGAAGAAAAGCCAGGCTCGAGGTGCCAGCTAATGATTGGGGCTGTTCTTTGTCTGTGCTCAGGTGTGCTTCACCTATATCCACTTGATCCAGGTATCATGGCCAGAGCTTGAGCTCACTATTGGATTGAGCATGGTCAAGGTATCTTCCCTCCTGGGAAGCTCGAGAAGGTATCAGCAAAACAGAGCACCCTGAACTGTGTAGACAGCATCTTGGATAACAGGGGACCAAAATGTCATGTTGGTGACAAGGTAGCAATCATCATATGAGAGCATATGAGCAGGACTATGGACTGCTTTACACCTGAGGTAAGACTCTCCACCTCCTAGCACTGGCAAGGCTCAGCCTGGAGGGCAACTGTCCAGGTTGGGACGATGCACTTCAAATACAGCAAATGAAATAAGACAAATAAGACTTGGAAAGAACACAGAGAAAGGCAGCCAGAATAATCTGAGGTCAGATGAACATAAGCTACGAGAAGAGACTGAGTGAACTGAGACTCTTAAACCTAAGGAGAGATGGTAGCCTGAGAGGGGACAGGAGCAGCCAAACACCTTGAAAGCTACTGCAGTAAAACAGGCAATGACCATGTCTACACGGATGAACAAGAGAAGTAACAGGATCAAACATCTGCAGATTCTACGATTCTACAAGAAAAACTGGAAAGAGATGTTATGAGAAATCTCTTTAAGGACAGGCACAAATTTCCTAGAGGCACTGGAGACTCTCCATCACTAAGGCACAGGTAAAGCAGGTATCTTACAGGAATGGTACAGCTAGAGTTGATCATTCATTGGGAAATCTCAAAGCCCCTCCTGGTCTATCTTCTCTGTCTTTAGGTAGTGACCTACTACACTGCACTTCCAGCTCGTGCTTTATAGAGTTCCAGATGTAGCTAAAACTATGAGCAGGACTGGATTACAGTTTAACTCTGCATTGATTTTCCTGTGAAACAGTGAGGTTATGCAAAAGGCCAGATTCTCAGACTACCTAATTCAATTTAACTTCACTACCTTGAAAATGGATTAATTCAATGAAATTGGGCTAAATTACACCAGATGGGAATCTTGCTCCGAATCTATGCCACCGATCATATTTCATCCTCCTCTTTCAACCGACAAGGAACATCAGTCTTAGGTCAGCGCCTTATCTTAGGTCAAACTCTTAATTCTTATGCACTTAAGCTTCCATCTTCAAACAAGAGAACTCAGAAACTTCTGTTTGCCATCACGAAAATTCTTAAAAACAAATGGTCTCCATTTCTGTGGTCTCCAGTACCAGGACACATACTTGTCAATAATTTTGCCCATGCTGTCGCTTTCATCTTTGAAACATTTAACCACAATTGAGTATTTGCTTTCCTCTGACACCTCCAGCTGAGACTTCGTGTAGAGCTGGCTTAAAGAAGAAAAAAAACCCAAGTGGACTGTGACATGTCAAAGAGATGATGAAGTCTGAAATGCCGTAATACAGTGTCAAACACTGCTCTGTCATCTTTGACTAATTCTGGATTTCCCCAGTTTACCGGGAAAAGAAGCATGGCCGGGTATGAAGAACCCAGATTTTTCCCGGTTCTGCAATTCCCATGGCATTCAAAATTTTATCACTGCTAACCGCAAGAAAAAGAACATCTAGAAATCACTGAAACCACAGTGGCGTAAATGAGGACTGTGTGAGCCACTGAACACCAGTGCAAAAAAACACCAAAGTTGTTTACGAAAATTCTATCCAAGACCCGTTAGAAAGGGAAACACATTGGAGCTTTGGAAATTCCCACGCTGCGTCAAAATGCAGCACTCCATACAAAGATATCCAAACCTTTAGATGCTTCTAGTAAAGTTACACCTATCACTGAACACTCCAGGCTTGCCCAAGCCACTGTTTATTGTGTGAAGTACATCTATGTTCATACAAGTCAGCATGAGAGAAGCTAAATCCTGAAAACAGAAGTGCGGAGAAGCATACGGAAGAGACATGCAAGCTGGCTAGCCAGGCTTAGCTTAGGAGTCTGGGGCAGTGCCAACGTTCACATCACATCTGGACTGATCCTGTGCAGAACACATGGCTCTGGCGCCTCTGTACCACCCACCACTGCAGGGGATGATGTGCTACTTTCTAAGAGATGCCCAGCCAAAAAAATTAAACGTTAGCTGACATATGTATTAAATTTAATACCAGCCTAAAAACTAGGCTTGCCTGAGTCACAGCATCTGATGCTTGGAGTCAGGTTTGCTGGCACAGTCCTGGTCTCAGTGGATTGGTCAGCAGAGATTGAACCCAGCTGTCTTCAAAATGTCAGGTAAGTGTGATATTCACATACAACATAAACTGCTGCAATATAAACAAGCCCTAACATTACACATCTCTTAAAAGCAGTGTTGGACCAGTTACATACTTGTTTTATCTGAGCAGATGTCAGCATCTGCTTTAAGTAGAGAGAACCGAAACATTTGTGTTCCTTCCCTGTCCCCAGCCCCCACCCTCCTCGAAAGTGAGGAAGAACACTGAGTGTCAGATTTTTCAGTGGCATTTTATACAAGAGCAGAAAGGCAGATGTTTTGATGATTTTCTCCCCCCCCCCCCCCCAATCTGGGCAGCCAGTCTCTTTGCTAAGCTGTTCACCCTTACTATCAAAATTGATTTGCACAACAGTACATTGCAGCCAAAGCAGGAACGGCAGTCATTAAAGAGTAGACTGCTCACACATGTTTCTGTACTTGGCCACATCAACTACTGATGAATGGGTCATCTTTTGTCAAGCAACTGTAAGGAACTGGTAAAGAAATAATTTGTGGTTCAGGACCAGCCATGCTGACAGGTAGGCCTTCTCCCGTCCTTTTGCTTTTCAACAGTAGTGTGCTCTGTTCGTTGGTCTTCAACCAATCTCTCATTACAGTAACAGAAAATAACGAACATGTTCTGGTCAGTCGCAAGGGCTTATGCCGAGAAACTATGGGAATCTTTAGAAAGTAAATGTACAGACACTGAAGCAGTGGCACTGCAAATTAAACCATACTGAATAATTCAAACATAAGCAAAAAACAATAGTTCAGTAAGGGACCAGGTCACGGTCAGAAATTAAAACTACACTGTGTAATGTGGAGACTCTCAAAATATTGCTGACCACTTCTTAAAACTCAAGATGCTTCCAAATATCACATCTCTCCTATTAGTCCTCTCACTGCCCTAAGCCTCCTCTAGTTTGCTCCAGTCAGTTCAACATGTCCAGCTTCACTGTTTTCTTGCTGACAATCTTGCAGTAAGGGATGATACTTTTTCTGGGTTAAAAACAAAGCAAAACAAAACACACAAAAAACCCAAACAAAAACAGGAACACACCACCACCAGCAACAACAAATATATAAAAAAAAAAATCTACTTCTCTTTGTGAGACCTCTGAAAGGTCTTGGATGAGGAGACCACACATTATCTTAAAATTATAGTAATTATAAAAATCTTGAATCCTAGCACTAGTTACTACTTTTAGGTCTGGAGAAGACTGCAATAGAAATCATGCCACAAAGTTCTCACACCAGAGCAGCTTTAAGAAGCCTCAGCTAGGTCCAGGTTGCATTTTACTGAATAACAAATGAAGAGCTGTAAGGGAGAAACCTTGCCAATAGACAGGGAGTGGCTGTATCATGCGAAAATTATATCTGTTACATTAGAAATCTGGTGCCAAATTCCCATCTTCATTCATAGTTTCCACAGCCAAAAGAACAAATGACACCCGTGGGAGAAATATTCTGTTAGGAACTGCATGGAGATTATACTGAGCAGCCTATACTGAGCACTCTTGCAGGCCTTGGCGTAATGTCCCACCAAGGATAAGAAATGAGGAGTGATGCTCAGCCTTCCTCTAAACCTGTAAGACTGCAGAAGCCGCTACTTCAGCACCCTCATATTTGGAACTGGAAATACTCTAGCCTTAGAAATATTACTCCAATGCCTTCAGTACACAGGAATCTGTCGCTGGAAGTGTACTGCTGAAAGATGTAAACAGAGAGAAGTCTATGGAGACTTACAACCTAGACAAATGAGGAAGGACGTTCACAGAGAGATTGCAGAATAACGAGCAGCAAGGCAAATGAGAATTTTTATTCCTCAACCCCGATAAACGCAAGGTCTCATCTCCAAAGAAACACTTTTCAAACACTGGCAAACTGATCTCCTGTCCCCAAACATGAAGGAAAAGTCTGGTCGATTCTTACAGGAGTTATAAAATAAAAAAATAAAAAAATAAAAAATAAAATAAAAAAATAAAAAAATAAAAAAAAAAAAGACAGCCTGAGTTAACAGGTAATCATGAGAAGCACTGCCCTAAGTGTTTGGCATAAATAGAAGCCAAAGAGGAATTAATTATAAAAACTTAATAAATACATATAACTCTCAAATAAGTATCACTGTCATCTCCCCTCAGAATTAACCAAGCACCTCTAAACACAAACTGAGCAAAACTGAGTTCTCTCTACAGGTTAACAAAAACCTGCTTTTTTCACCTCAAAACAGTCACCCTGATGTGCCACTCATGACCACAGGGGTGAAAACTGCAGGACCAGGACATTAGACTTTATTTCTAGGTCCAGGAGGCTTGTATCCCCCCTGAGGATGCGCAGTCCTGAGAAGATCTGTAACCCTATGAGTCATATTTCATTAGAATGCAATTAAAATAATTACTTGTCTTTTTGTAAAATCCTGTTTCCAAGAAGTGAACAACCTCATAAGCAATTCTGCTGGAGAAGTAGTAAAGATGTCAGCTACGACTGCTCAGGAGTTAATTACAGCACACAAACTCTCCACGAATTCCTTTGGATGCGCATTTGCTTGTGGAGGAATGGGCTGTATGCATTGGCACATAAGTACTTCCTCTGTCCTGCCTACACTATACCACTTCACTGAACAGATTTAATTTGCAGTTTCCTCCAAAGGCATTCACCTTTGGAATTTTGGTTTTAACAATAGGAGTCTCCTGTACATATACACAAACACAAAATGACAGCTCTTTAACGGTGTTAAGGCAGACAGATGCCCTTTCTATGAACACAGAGCAGGAAAAACGTCCTTGAGTATCTCAGATACAAAATGCCAATAAATTGAATTTATGTCTCATTTAATCTACAATGGAACAGTTAGTACTTAAAGGGTACATACACTTCCCCTAGTCCCTTTCTTCCTGAGAAACTTTCAGATGCTGAAAATCAATTCCTTTTGTCTCCTTGTTATTCATCTGCTACACATTAAGGAGAAACTCTGGGCATTCAGTGATCCCACAATGGTCTTTCATCTCCAGAGAAGCCTGGTATGAATTAAAATCTTACGCTCCCTCAAATTATGGATGGATACTGCAGCATGCCACTGACTTATCTGCTTGTGATTTTTGCCAGTTTTCTCAGCGTGCTGCAGCTCCTCATCTGCATCTTTCTACTCCGGTGACTCTTACAGCGCTGCCCATCCAGCCCATGAAAAGTGCTTTGACACTAGCGTACACAAATAAACGCCCTCACACAACAGGTACCGCTATCAACTCTTTTCCCCAACTCCCTGTAATTTAGAATTTATATTAAAAAGTAGTCCTATGACAGCCAAGATCTTACTACAAGAACAATAAATACTTCACGAGAGTAATGTTCTTTCATTTCAGTGGCCTTGAGAGATGAAGACTATACACAAACACCTGACATGACATCATTTCTTTGTCACGCCTGTTTTTAAGGGCAGTTTTAACTTAGGCCGTTGCTTTTCTGTAACGGGCGTAAAATCTAATTGCAAGCTAGAATGCTGCAGCGCTGGTCAATCACTCATTGCTCTTTCATTCCCAGCTAGTTGTGCTGCTGGATGTCCCATACCACAGCAATTCAAGGCTTCCACTCTTGGGTCTGAAAGTAAATCAAGGCTTAACATACTTGTTCTTGGTTTACTCTTTGTTGCTCTTTCAGTCTATTTTTCTCCCTTCCAAATGCTGCTTGCCCACTCCTCATCTCTCTGCTATTGCCTGCAACCAAAGCAATGCATCCAAAATAAGGAAACACTTGCAAAAAATCTACATTCGCATTCTGTCCTACAGGAACCATCATCTTTTGCTAATCGCTTCTACATCCAACACTTTCTCCAGACAAGCTTTTAAGCCACCTCGCTCTACAAGCTCTTAAATGAATCATTTCTTTGTTTAAATTAGATTGCAGTGTGAAATATTTTCCACCAAGCAATCTTGTTATCTATTCAATATGGTAGTTTGAAGAGCTGTAAAATAAAGCTACTGAAAAGCTTCATTAGAACAGAAATGTGTGCACTATATGTAACCCTGAACAGCAGTTAAAAGGTGAGACTGCAGCTCAAGTTCACTCGCTATTTTGGGCTCAGATTACAACCCAGCCAAGGAAATTTAGAGCTCAGCTTGCACCTGAAATATGTGTCCAAAGCTACCGTGCAGTTAATAGCGGGCACTGAATTCCAATGTCGCACGAACAGCCTGTGCCAGTTGGGTTCAAGCGAGCCCAGAGACACCTGTGGTGTCGCTGCCACAGGTGATGCCTGCCCAGCAGACCTTACCTCGCTCGAATCTTCCTGCTGATTGATAACAGCTAGTGCATCCTCTGCAGCCTGGCGCTTGGCTTCGGCAACAGTGCGCTCCATCTTAGCTCTCTCTGAAGTGATCATGTCGTGAGCTTTCCGCTCTGCCTCCGACACCGCCTTCTGCAACTCGGCCATCGCCTGACGCTTTACTTCATTGACAGCTTCCTCTACAAAGGAGGGAAGAAATCCTCATCAGCATAGGACGTTTGGCACCGAGCTACGTAGGACTGATGCGTGAAAAGTAGCAGACACCCTATTATATTGAGAGTCTTCATTTGGAGAAGAAGGACACAGAGGAACCTGATTCTTCAAGACTCTTCAAGACCACCCAGGTACTTCTTTACTTCCCCACCACCAAAAGCTCTCACAAGTCTCTAACACTTGTGATGATTCTTGCTATTTTGGTTCACGGTCAGTCCTTCTTTAAGTACAGACATTTCAGATCTCTGGTGTGTTATTTTTGAAACCTTTTTCAACATTTTACTTGGAAAATTGGGTTTACAGCACACCAGATTGATTAATATCTTTGGCAGAAAATATTATTTAAAACACAGTATTACAGACTTTTTCAAAAATGTATCTTTAAGCTCTGGAAATTAAGACGGGACTTACAGTCATTAATAATTTTTTCCCATATGTTAACGAATAAATACATGATGTTAAAAAAACCCCCAAGAGTTTATTTAAAATTTTTAAATCATTGGTCTAATGTCTTTTCCTGGACATATAATTTTACGAGCCAAAATTAAAATTTGTTTATGAACATTCATTTGACCTCTTGATCTCTCCTTCAAACCCATGTTTACACTGCGAAGACTTGACTTCCTGGCTCCGCCGAGCTCTGGAGCACACCACAGCCAGCAAGGTTTGGGTGCACAATTAACACTGAGCAGGGGCACACCGCTTCATTAAATTCAAACCTTCATGCTTCTTGTAAAATAACTAAGTCAGTGTGAGCCGTTTTTTCGGCATATACTAGCATCATATCTTTTATTCCGGAAAACATGGATTGTCACAAATTAGTTATTTGGGGTTCGATGTAGGAAGAGTGAAAAGATTTTACTAATGAACAGTCTTTTAATTGACAACTAAAACAAGTAATTTCTTTTTTTTTTTAATTAACTGCTCTAATTAACAAGGAAACCATCCTCCCCCTGAATTAGTTTATCTAATTTTCATCTTTATTCAAAGCAAAATGACAATGATTAATTGAAAATTTAATAAGCAGTAATTATTAACTTGGCAAACCTAGTACCAATTAACACTCTATTAAAACTAATTATGACATGTTTCATTCAAGTGTTTGCACTTAATTGTTTCATCCACTTAAAAACCACCTTAATTAAATGTTCTGTTTAATTAAAAACATAGATTTCTAATAAAAATGTTTTACTGTAGATTAAAATCTAAGTATTACAACTGTGTTATGGGTTTGAGTTTTAGTCCATGTATTTCGCCCGCGTATTTGTGTGCATGCGCGTGCACACAGACCTAACTCTTACATACGGATACTAAGTCAATAACTCTCTTGAGGTTTTGTGTCTCATAGCTCTGCATTTTTATTAAAAAAAATAATGACTACATGAAGTCTCCATTTTCAGTTATTAAGCAAATTACAATAAAGACTTAACTTTAAGCCGTGTACTGAGTAAAACTGAATTAATTAAAATGAAAGAAGAGTTCTATTACTCTGTGTGTGTGTGTGTTATGTGTGTGCATGTCTGCGAGAGATGTTTCAAATCAAGTTTTCGAGGGAGGGGAATTTAGAGATAAAACTTATGCCTTTATTTTTATGAGACTGAAAATATGCCCTTATATTACCCTACCATAAATGTTGTTTAGGGGAAAGCCTCAGGAGAGGAAAAAATCATACCCTTCAACCATACAGCCAAGGCTTAATTTACTTTGAATATTCAAGGTGAATTAAAATTCTATCTAAGTGGCAATACAGGACAATAATTTTTGCTTACGATCAAAGCTGCAGCTAGACTAATTGTATATGCAAATCAGGCAATTTATATTTAAATTATGCATTCCTATTCTAGTCCCACAGGCACACACAGATCAGCAAAGGGAATTGGTAGGACATTTGCAAGGTGCTTGAATATTTATTACCAACTGCAAACATTCGCTGATCGTGAGAAAAGAAATATACACAGGCAAACATACAGATGCAATTTTATTACCTTTTTCATAAAAATGAAGGAACTTAAATACAGACGTTTTGTGTCTGTGAACTGCAGTTATTAACAAAGTGGATTTCTTTGAGAAAATCTGTATTCTTGCTGATATTTGCTATGAATAGAAATTATCTTTGTATGGCATGATGCACTTTCATTACATCATATAAATTTAGTTTTACAGTGAGGTGCTGCAGTGGTTAGAACTGACAGTTTAAACTATTATATTACACAGAAGCAAAATACTCCAACATTTTACAGAGACTTCTAATTTTATAGTTTTTCATGCTACGTAATCTACTTCTTTTCAGTCCAAATATAGAAACTGAACCTTATCTTCTAACTTCTGTATTGCATACTGCTTTCTGCAAAGCTTCTGAGAGTGTGAAGATGCTAAAAGTGCTTACAAGGCCGTATGCCTGACTGATACTTTTCAATTGGTATAGACTATGGATTGGACTTTAGCATTTCCATTAACTTTGGCAAAAGAATTTGTGTTGTGCTATACTAAGCATGAAAACAAAGAGTTAAAATATGTCAGGTTTTTTGGTCACTATGTGCCACCACTATTTCAGTATTGTATGAACTCATGAACACCCAAATAAACTAGACAAAATTTCCCATCACTGATTTTCTGCACATCTTCTTAAAATAGATGCTTCTAGTACCTACAGATATTTTATAGACATAGAATGCAGGCATCATAGTTTCAGAAAACAACAAAAACTCTATTATCTGTGCAGGAAAAGTTATGGGTGACAGTGAAGGTGATTTTATTTGCCTTGACAACGCTGAGCTATGAAGACCAAGAATGATACCAGTACTCTTCCCTTCTATGCTTTTCCAGAGAAAGGAAGAGTGATTAGATTCCAATATCAAAAAGCATAAATTTGGAAGTTTTTAAAACCAAATACCTAAGATGTGTGTAACTGCATCCTCAATTTTCCCACTACTACTAAGAACTCTTGGCATGAATTCACTCTGTCTTTTTAGGGATGCAATTGAAATCTTCCTTCCCTTTGAGTAGTGGTAATTCATGAGAGAAGCTCCAGGGAGCAAAGAGTCTGTGTGGAACAGGCATTACTCAGAGATCCTTGGGGCTGCCTCAGGAGAAGTGCTGAACTCATCATTCACTGCTGTGTATAACCCAACATGATGATTTACCAGCCAGCTCCTGGTCACCTCCCTCACATCATGGGCACACTCAGTCCACATGACGAAAAAGGAAAGGTGGTGGGCAGGGGTGCAGTCCTGTGCCACCACGACTGAGTTGAGTGCCACTCAGACTGACCATGGCAAAGAAGGCATTGGGAGTTGGTGACAAGACTTATCTCAGCTTTATACTCCAAAATGCACAGTCTCTTCCCCTGGAGAATATGCAGGGTCTTTGTATGACAAAGTATGGTCATCCCACACCTGTTTGGTAATTCCAGAGCTTAACTCCAGTAAGGAACAGGAGTAACTGGTAACTCCAGTCCAGAACTGCCATGAACAGTAGGTCTTGCTGTGTGATAGGAAATGGCTGGAAGACAGTTTCCTCGTGACACAGAAAGAAGCCAAGGCAGCAGCAGCATCCTGCAGTGAGCCTGGAATCCACTCAGTATTTAATAAAGAGAAATAGGTATTTCCAAGAACAAGTCATCCAAGCTATGATCTGACTGATCCTCTTCACATGCTTGCCTCTCTCTTGACTACCGAGGGACACAAAGAACTTGGCTGGGACTATTCATCTACATACCCACAATTCAATGAGATGAACCAGGACACTGATGACTTTCCACTGATGTATGAAACTGAATTGGGTTCACATGGCTTTAATTCACAAGGTGCTCCTTGCTATGTGCTTGTTCCAACAATCACAAAAGCACATGTATAGGTATATTTAAAGAACTGCGCTGGAGTCTATCAATCTCTAAAGTTTAAAGTGAATCCCTTTTTCACAGAATTTTGAGGTTGCTTATTAACCTTTTTTATGTCAAATTCTTTCAGTTCAATGGATTCAGCATACGAATCAGACTTTTATACTTGATTCAGCTGTCTACACATTGGTCTTTACAGACATTTGAGATACCACGATAACGACACTAGGCCAGCAGAAATGACTTGTGAGAGATTTGCAGCCTTCTTGACCGGCAGTTGTAGCCCAGCCAGGAAACTACAGAGCATCTCAAATGGCACTAGACACCTATTCTTGGAGCTGAATTGCACCTTTACTGCCGCTAACTGATTAAAAAATTGAGGAGACCTCCAACTTCAGTGCACCCTCCTGAAAACGAAGGCCCGTGATTTATGAAAAGCAGTATGCTTTCTGATGTTTTACGACTTTTAGTAACAGGTACAGGTGTGCATCCTGTAGAGAGTCAGACTTTTTTTATTCTCCAATTCACAGGCATGCTCAGTTAATGCAAGGAATCTGATTTAAAACCACATCAGCATGACTATAAGAGACTAGAAATAGGGCCAAAGGAAAAGCTTTGTTTCAAAGGAACTGATGACATATATGTTCACAAGATGACATGTCACAGCTCCTTTACACTACCATTTGTGGATACGGGCAATGTGAATGCACAACCAATTTTATAACTCAAGCCAAAAGCTTCAATTAACTTGTATTTCTAGCTGATGAAGAAACTTTTTTTCTACTATTGTACTGCATCTAGGAGTCACAAGTGACCTGATATGCCAAACAACATCAAAACCTAGATTTTGCAAGAAGAATAAAGTTCCTGAAATTCAACTGAATAATGCTGCTCTTACTGAGATTTCCTGGGACTGCAAATTTTTTTCTTATTTTTCATTTAAAATGTTAACATAGATATGGCAAAACAAATCATAAAAATACTTCTGCGTTCACAAGAGCATTGAATTACAAAGGCTACACTTTCCTTGGACACAAGAAAAAGTTGTAGATTATTTTGTTGTTTTTCATATAAACCACACCAATTCCAAATATAGTAATTTACATATTGACAAATGTAGAGTTTACATGATAAACCCACATCACACAAACAACACAACTTCTTGTCTGATGCAAAAATATGCCAGCAGAACATTTTTACTCATATGTTCTGTATCTGGTTTAAAATACACCAAAAAGCAGCAAGCAGTTACAGGAGATTTGATTAGAAAGCATCGAGACTGCTGCATATTTGCCATTTAATCATTAACTCCTGCTCAGACAGCTGCAGTAGACTTCATGGTTATACAGGTGTTCAAAAGGGGGGCAGTGTACGAGTGTATATATAGAAGCTCAACTACGTCGCTAGAGTTCAAGAGCTACCTCCTGGCCCCTCTGAAAACAAGGAAACTGAGATTGATGTTGAAAGAGCAAAGGTTTAGGTCCAGCACTGCAATAGGATCCTCACTAGGAAACTCCTGTGCTCAGGCAGAGTTTTAAAGTGTTGAAGAAAACTCTGTACAACCACAACATCTGCCCATGGTGCTTTTCAAGCTCAGGGAAGACACTGTCAATGCCCATGCAACCACCCAGAGCAGCTGTGGAGATGGGATCTTGCTTACTTCATTGAAAGACTTGCAAGTTTATGAGCACAGACTTCACTGGGGTCTGACGGGCACAAAATCTTTTTAAAATTAAGAATGGTTACATTGCACAGCTGGACTTTTTTCTTTAACAGGTATAGTTAATTTTTTTCCCTCCATTGGGAATTCTGACCTTAACTAGGTAAGAACCTTGAAGCTTAAAAAAAAATCCCACACAACCTTTTTTTTTAAATTGCTAACAGGCTGAAACTTTAGCATATCAAGTTTCAGCCTGAAACCATTATAACCCCAGAAAATAGGGGTCCTTAATGGCAGTACTGATATCCCCCTAACTATAGCAGCAGATGCTTCTATTATAAAGATTATTTCATGTCCTGATCAGTTCCAGTTTAAGATTATTAAGCACAATTTCTTCTTGTTACTAGTAAGCCCCCCCTTCCTTTTTTTTCCTTCCTCACATCAGTGCATTAACAACTGCACACAGCTGCCAGAAGACTAAGCTGGTGTTTTTAAACAGTTCTTACCAGCTTTCTTCCAGATCTCTTCTGGCACGTATCCAGACGCAGGCCTGTGAAGGAATTCCCGATGCGACTCTGCAGGAGGAGGGGGTGAGGAGGGAAAAAGAGAGAACATCATAAGCAACGCTTGCTTGTTGAGAACAAGGCTTAGAGAAATACCTTTTCCCTTTACTTATCACTCAGACAGAAATTCACGTGAAGATTTTCTTTACTTAAAATAGAACGGATGCCGTGGCCGTAGCTCACGGATGTCACATAGACCAGATCAATGTTTAGGACTCGAATGTCTCATCTTAAGCCAAGCTGAGACTAGTTGGCTTTATTTTTATTTTACAGCGTTTCAAGTCAACTCTATTTGACAGTTTCCACACTTTTAAGGCTGGCTTTGCGAGACCAGCTGAGGGAGTGACGTGCTTCATCCTTTGTCATTATGTTTATGAAAAGGAAGAAGAAAGAGGGCAACAGTCTGGCGCTTGGCACTTCTGCTCTGTGAAAACAGAATGGCTACTGATGCGCAGAGATAAAAGCCAAGATGTCATTCCAGTGATCAAATAAGCTGTCCACAGAAAAAGAAAGGGGTGTTTCTACATGTTCAGAGCTACGCTTTCCTATATCTGAGCCCATGTTGGCAACTGTAGCTGCACATGTTGGAAAAACAGAACCTTGAACTTTAGGTTAAGCCCCTAAATACATATGCTGCCAAACAACCTCACTGGAGCTGAAGCTCGTAATTCACCCATATATTTCAATCACATTTTGACAGCTCTTTCCCCCACCCTCCTCTTTTTTTAAAGGGTTTAACCTCTGGGCCTGAGTCTAAGAGCTCTGAAATCAGCAAGATCCCTTCCACACGGACTTCAAAGACGCAAGATCAGACAGTACAGAAAGAAAATTCACTTTGGCCTGAAATTTAGCAAACAGATTCTCAACAGATGAAAAGCTGCTCTTTTCAAATACAGTTTAAAAACTGATTAACTATTTTTCAAAGTAATAGAGGAGAAATTAAAAAAAAAAACACCACCACCCAAAAAAACCCTGCCAACCTCAAGGTAAGTTCACTGCCATGATTGCTACTGCCTGTGAGATAGAGTTCAATTGCCAAAATAAAATAACTTTATTTATTACATTAGAGAGACGGTTTGCATCTTTTTAGAGATGCTGCTAGAAATTAAGCATCCTGTTTGACGTCCGAGTTTGAAACATAACAAAAGTACATATGCCACTCTTTGAATACTAATCTTTACTAAATATATTAATTTTTGTATTTTAAAGTTATTATTCGATAACTTGGTTAAAAAAGTAGTATTTTCAAGAAACAGGTTGAATCATCAGGTTTTGCACATCATTTTTTACACCACCATACATATGCATGCAGTGCTGTTTATATACAGTAGGCTACAGAAACTTAAAATACGTTTAAAAGATGATGTTTAATATTGCCGACAGCTAACAAAGGTGGAAGTGACAGGAGCTGTTTCAGCTATGCAGAGAGTAGGGAATCCCAATGTCTGCGCACTGTTCCACAGATGCAGTTTCCAACACGTGAAATCTGCAGACACCAACGGGGTGGACTGAATCTTCCCATCTGACAGGCAGCTGAGTGGATTTCCCCAGCTCTTCTGTTTGTCACTAAAGTCTAGGATGAAATAAAATGGATTTTTGTAGGCAGAATTTCACACCTCTCGAGCATAAAATGATGGTGTGTTTGTGCAAGATTCTGCAAAACAGCTAACTATTTACATTGATTTAATCAATTTGATAGAGGACTTCAGACCTGATGCTGAAAATGGGAAAATTCTCTGTATCACTTGGCTCCTATGATTCTGGAGACAACAAATACATTGTGTACACTTCTCTCATCCCCTGGAGGCTTTTAGACTTACGGGCACAGTGCCAGTTCAGTCACAGGCAGGCGGCAGCAGAAAACATTGCTTGAAAGCTCAGGAAAACTAAAGGTGAAAAATTAAAACACTCTTATTTGCTCTTTCTGCAATACCTGCAGGAAGAGACCCAACCAGACTCCAAATGTGGCAAAACAAGGGGCTTCTTGCATTCATGTCTTGTACTTTGTGCTGAGTTTTCCTGTCTGCTACTTAAGGTACCATCCACTGCAAGGGGACCACAACCTCGATTTAAGCCTTTTACAGTGGTGCTTAGTATTAAAAATAGAGATGTGGAGCTGATTTTTTGGTACACATGACTTTCCAAAAATGGAATTCAATGACATAAATGACCAGATTGCCAGCTAATTGTTAAAATTTCCAAAACATAAACATCAATCAAGCTCTTATTCCAACCACAAATTATTTACATGAGGAATGAGATCCTCTGCAAAAAGAATTAAATCAAGAGCTTGTGAAAGACTTTCCCATAGTTTGGAATGGCGCACAAAAAAAAGACAAGAAGCACTTATGAAGATAATAAAAAACATATTTTCCAAGCAAGAAAAATATTATTAACACAGCTATTGTTTAGTCAGCGGTGATGAGTCCATGAAAACAATCTTCTTTTTGAGGCTAAACTACAGGACATGACCAGAGGATATAAGTCTCATATTATTTTTATTTTTAAGGTAAGGTGTCCTTCAGATTAAGAATCACAGAACTTGCTCACTAAAACTAAAACACAAAAGATCTGAACTTGGACATCTCGCAAACGCAAACCAAAGTGAAGTGAACTCAAACACTATCAAGTGAAGTCCCTAAAATACTAAATGTAAAACCAACTGCAAAAAGCCAAAATGAAGAAAACACATTATATTAATTGAGTGACTGCAGCACCGAGAAGTCAAAGTAAATTCCGCCTGGAAGGAAACAGAATGAAATCAGACAGAATTAGGAACAACCTGAAGTGACAAGGCAGCTCATAAAGAAAAGGGTAACGGAAAAGGTTGTACATGTCAGACTTTATACAAAGGTTTGTTAATGGTGAAAATGCAACAATGTTATTATGCAGAACAACAGGATGTACCCTACTGAATTTACTTGAAATTCACGGCAAGGCATGGTTTGAAAGCATGTGTTGATAATCAGTCCAGTTCCTATCAAACCAGGTGAAAAAGCCCAACAAGGAAAATAAAAAGCATATCTACATGACAGCAATCAGTACTTGTCTGTGAAGAGCTTAAATGAAGCAAAAATAAAATAGTTTTTGGAATTTTCTATTTTAATGTGAAATAAAACTTTTCAGCAAGAAAGTTGTTGGGCTGGGACATAAGAACACACTTTAGGAAAAGACATAAAATATTGGTCTCAGTTTCAGCCCTCACATTCTATTGAACAGCAGGGAACAACATAATATGTTATTTTGTCAAATATATAGAAAAAGTACTATTTTTAGGCTATCCTGGGTATTTTTTTTTAAATAAGAAAACATTCACCAAAAAAAAAATTCATTGTCACAATATGGTGCTGGGTTCCATATGGGCCTTGGTGTATTTATTTCAAGAAGGCATTCAACCATAAGAATCATCAACAGTTAATTGATCAACCAGGTTTCTGGAGTTTAATGAATAGAAATATCTGTAGACTGCTTATTTTTGGTGGTTTTAAGATAAAGAGAATAGGTGCTGAAAGTGCTGAAAGAGAGAGACATGGAGCGTTGTTAAGAGCAGAAATAAATATGGGTCTGAGAAGTTACACTGAGACAAAAAGTTAGGACCAAATAAAGGATATGAACTCTCACATGACAGTAAGGACCAAACCCATGAAAATAGAATAGAAATACTTAAAAGGAAAAGATGTGTTCAAAACGTCAAAAAGCCTAATCTGTATTTGGAAAGAAGTCACAACACAAAAAGAATGGAGGTTTTTATCACTGGACAATGACATCCAAGCCTATAATAACAAAATATTAAGAGATGGGGATGAACAGCTTATCTTTTGAGGATCTTTTAGAATTTATTGTATTTATGAAAATACTGGCAGTGCCTAACAATACCCTATATGCCATAGTGAACATTAGGGCTCAAAAATAATAAAAAAGCTGCATATAACCAGAGCTGAACCATAGATTATTTCATATATGAAATACATATGTTTTATATGTATATTTATATTTTTTCATATTTCATATGCAAGTTTTGCTTCATTCTACTGTATGATATATGTAACTCCATTGGTGGGACACAGACAACAAACAAAAAACTTCTCAGAGCAACAAATATCAAATATTCACTGTCTTGTTTGTAAGAGTCAAGCTCAAAAGTGTGCCACTCCACCAATTAATGAAATATATACATGCAAATCTGAAGAACTGCAATACTGAATGAGACTACCTTGCTAACCTTGTTGGGGGTGGGCATGAGTCTCAAGTATTTTTACGTACATCTTTGCCCTCTAATACATTTTTGTGGCTATTACAACACTCCTTGAACACATGTGAGATTGCATTAAAAATATAGTTGTGTTCTCATTTAAAAAGAATAAGAA
Organism: Pluvialis apricaria; assembly: GCA_017639485.1. Taxonomy (NCBI): domain Eukaryota; kingdom Metazoa; phylum Chordata; class Aves; order Charadriiformes; family Charadriidae; genus Pluvialis; species Pluvialis apricaria. The sequence continues at coordinate 142,929,685 of CM030008.1, forward strand.
AAGGAAAACCACACAGGTACTGTGTTACTGAAGCATTCTCAACCAAGATCAAGTCAGAACCAAACACCGAGAATACAAACGCACAAAGTTTCTGCAGCCGTAGCCCTCTCTAACAGCAGGCAATTCAGTACGCCACAATCCAGCCCAAACCTCCTGTGCAGCGAGTGGATTAAGAGCAATACTTAATATCATCAGTGACCAGTATTACGGAGGCTTTACATTCCAGAATTACAAGTTATAAATGTTACTGTGGTATTCACAGCATTCCCGTTAGCTCATGTTGAGAATATCATGCATATCACAGCAACGCTGATTACCTGCAAATGGCAAAGGAAAGATTTTATAACCGCAGCGTGAACAGACATATATTGGCAGGAATGCCCTGGCTAACACTGAAAGTACGAGGATGAACAACCTTTGATAAAATATAAACTATCTCTGAAAGGGTTAACACTTAAAAATATATTAAGAAATGGCTAACCTATGTGTTTTTGACAAATTCATACAGTTCTGAGAATCCTGGCTTCCTGGGGCAAATCCTGCAGGTATTGGCACTCTTCAGTTGGAGATTTCAAACTCTATTTTGTAAGATTTCCATTCAGATAAATTCAACAGGCAGAAAATATCAACATTGCTGCAGACCTTCTGATGTGTGCCTACACCACTTATCTAGAGCCACAGCTGCACTCAGTAAGGTTATAGATCTTGTTTATAACCCACGATGTTGAAGAACCCTCATCTTTAATTTATCCGACTGTGTGTATTTCAGTATACAATGTCTGATATGTGTAATTATTCACTATTAGGATGAAAGTTGCAGTCCTGCTGCAGTATGTAGTACTGAAATTCTTCAGCAGAAATGGAGAAGTCAGATGATGTATTATTCACTTCATAGACCATCACAGTTCATCAAGTGAATATCTATAAAGTCTAAGTCATTTTTAGACTTTCATAAACATGTATTATTCAGACTGAAAAGAATGGACCCATCTTACCTTCAACACACTCTCAGAGAATAATGAGAGCTTGTAACCTGTTGTAGCTGGCTAATGCGTGTATTGGATTGCAGTGCATTAAAATGAATTATCAAATATTTCATTTGATTTCTTAATTAAAAATACCAACAGAAAACTATCGATCAGATACTGTGAACTGTCAAGCTCAACATGATGTACAGGGATGTCAAATTAAAAGAAGCACAAAAATCTTTGGTAGAAAAAAAACGTCTGCTTGTTCAAAATGACGACCAGAATTTTCTTCAATGTCTTTCGGACTCAAACTATCTATGCGAAATTTCAGCTCAGAGATCTTCAGCAAGAGCTATCTATGACGACCGTGGCATAATGTTTATAGTGAGAACTTATTACTTCAGTGATGATATTTTAATCGTAAAGAAAAAGAAACAAAGGCACAGACAATGTAGCCATATGGTCCCCTTATTTTTTCCTCTTGCTAGCGGAGATGACAAGATGGATTTAAAGGGTGGATTACCTCCTTAAAAAAAATACAAAGGGGAATCACTGACATTTAGAATCCCTGCAGCAAAAAGCAATATTTACATGTTGTGGCACTTTAATTAAAATATTGAAGGAATTTTTCAACACCTTTCTCCTCATTTCAAAACTAAAATAAAAAGCCCTATGCAGAACAGCATCTCAAGGCTCACAGACACTGCTTCAATTTTATTATACCTCTGAATGTTAGGAGTTTTCATCTTGTTAACTAGGTTACTACCAGATTTGAGGAAATATGAGGATTACCTTTCCATAGACTCCAAAGTCTGCCTTATATATCAAGACATAAAAGCATTTCTTGTCAATATTTATGACTGACATGGATGCTACATCACTGAAGTGATCCAAGTTTCATGTCCATGAGTCTAGGGAAGTAGTTTTTAAAGCCAAATAACCAAAATGGACATGTTGAAATTGAAATGGACTCATTCCAACCAGTTCATTTGTACCCACAGTACTGCACAATGATTGGTGTGTCCAATGCCGAAGGCTGCTGCCATATAACATATAACATAATCATTTTAAGCAGACTTTACTGTTTCCCAGAATTCATCTTGACAAATGCACAAACAAAATTATAATATAGGGATCTAATTGTATGTTTCATCTCCATTTTATCTTTTGTTGCTGTTGTTGTGGTTATGACTGTTTTTCTTGGATTGTACTAGTATCTATAAAGTTTTGATGAATGTCTTGAGTTCCAGTTTCTTTGGGGAAATTATTAAAACTCAGTTTCCTTTCTATTTTTTTACCGACCAACTATACTTCCAAGCACCATGGCCTGGCTCTTTTTGCATCATAGCTTTACTAGAGAAGGGTGCCACTTCTTTTGATCTAGGGGCTTCCTCACAAGTGTTCTTCCCGAAGCTGCAGATGTGATCGACATTTCAGATGCCATATTTATGAGTCTTTCTTTACATTACATTTAACTCTATTCATACAAGCCATTACCTGAATGCTTCTTTCTGAGAAGGGCTCCTCTAGGGACTAGACTTATTAGTGAAGTTGGGAACAGCATTTCCATAACCATTCCTTTCACTGACTGAAGCTAATTTATAGAGCCATTGGCTCAGATCATTTGACACAAACAAGAAAAAAGGTATGTTTGTTATCAAGAGGTACTAAATATTACAGTAAGAACTCTAGAGATTTACCAAGAGGAAGATGGAAAGAGCATTAGATTTGTCTTTCTGTTTTTCTATTTGCAATTAAGTAAGTTGTATATTTGATAAGTTATTCTTAAGGGCAAAAGGAAAACACAGCTTTAAATAAAATATGGTTGCAAAATAATGTGCACATTCAATTCCACCAATGACCACAGTTTATGATGGTTTTATGTAGACAGCATTCAACATGGACAAGTTATTTTTTAAAGATAAGTATTAGACAAGCAATCACAGTTTGCTGTTCTCTTCAAAAGGCCAGAGAACAATAAAAAGGCATCACCAAGATGTCTTTCTTTACCACACCTGCTATAAAAGTGACGGGATGGGAGTAGAAGCAGGCCAACACATTAACAAATTATAGAAAGCCCACAAAATAAAAGCTTGTTTCTACACAGCAGAGTCATCTTGGAGTAGTTGTGTGAGGCATCGTGTGAGTGTGACTGTGAAGGTCTGCAGAGCGTGAACGTCCAACGGCTTGGTCTGCTCCTCGTAACTGGAGCACCTTGAGCTGAGTTCTGAGCAGCTCCATGTAACTGCACAGTGAGCAGGACCCAAAACTAGCTCAGACACACCTGAATGAGCTGCAGCAGTGGACATATCATGTGTGCATGGCTGTGGGCATCCCAGATGTTTCTTTCTTATACACAAACCAACTACAGCTAAGAAGTGCCCATATCTTTATATCCCCCTTCTTTTCCTTAGAAAGACAACTTCCAAGTTAAGTAATTTGATTGGAGAAGGTGAAAGCCCCTGTTTCACAGTGCCAACAATCCAGGAGCACCTACAGATTTCCTTAATCAAGCAAGCAAGGAAGGCAGAAGGAAGGGACGGAGAGTCAGTGCACATCGCCCTGCTCTGCCATCCCTACACGACAGTCTGTCCTCCCGCCCCACTGTTCTCAGACATTGCTGAATGGAAAGCAAATTACCAAGCATCACCCAAAAACCCAAGCCATTCCACATGTAAACATGGCTATTAGGGCATGAGAGTTAGTAGTTAATTCAGTAGTCAGCAGAGAGGAATATTCCATGGCTATCACAGAAGAAGAATCAGAAGAACAAACATGAACTTCATCTAGCGCTTAGCTGAGCTGAAAGAGGACTGGTAACCAAATTTTTAATGAGGATACTGTACCTAGTGTAACTGGATCTGGATTCACTGGACTCTGCTGTCTGGAATGACTACTGCTGCTGTTACCGCCTTTTTTTAAATCTTCCGCATCACTGTACCGCCGTATCCAGTAATTAAGCTCCTCACGGTCTGCTTCTTGACATCGCCGTAGTACAGTGAGAGATCGCCTAGTTTTTTCCACCATGTCCATTATACAGTTTAACAGCTATTCACAGTGGTGGATGAAGCAGAGAAACAAAAAAGAACATTTTATTCATAAACCGACAGAAAAATAAAGAAAACATAAATGTTCTGAATGCCTGGGTTTTAATAATGAAGGAGTCTCTTCCTGTTATCTCAAATACTGCTGAAAAATTCTAGTCTTAAGAATGACAATCCCTTCCTGTTTAACTGGTGATCCTAAATGGTACAGATATCAATTTCTGGGGGAAAGGGCCAAGACAAGGAGGAAAAGACTGACAAGATTGTAGTACCACCACTTGTATCACACGGCACCACAGAGGCCAGGAGATCTGGTCCAGAACCGATGCCTACAAATGTAATAAGAGCCAACAAATTCAAAGAAGAAACCCAATGTCTTCCAGATCCAGGGTTTATAGAGCAGAGTCCATTCCCCTTTTGGCAGCCTGTAACAATGAGGATACTGCAGTTGGCACTTAACAGCAAGGCCTGGTATGAGCTACCTGATGGGGAATATCAAGCCCTCTGATTTAATCAACAATGCTTGCAAAATTTGTCCTAGGATTCAGATTTGTTTGAAAAGAAACATTTTAAATTCCTATCTTAGAAGGGCTCCTTTCAGACAATTCTACATGAGTACGTTCAGTCCTTACATGATCAAGGTGTTTCCACTCTTCTGCCCATTCTCTGTCTGTTAGTCTGTGATCAATCATTTCTTCTTGACGTGTGCCATGCAACCCTGCCAAAAAGAGCAAATCATGTTTACAATGTTGGGAGTCCAGGGTGACGGGGGAAGAGCCTATCTGACAAATCATACATTACCTGGTCTAGTATCAGGAATGCCACCACAAAAATAAATGGATGCTTAAAAACTTTGCTCTGAGTTCTGTTTAGCACTTCTCCCCACACAAGATGAGATGCTACTGTTTTACTAAAATTTAATGTCTTCGATTCTGCAAGTTCTGTAGGTTGCAAGATGACCTCTCAAAAATGGACATAACCCTTTCTGACTATATACAATTGTCATACATATATATATAAACATATAATACCATATATAATTTTTCATTTGCACTACTTGAAGAAGTCCGCAAGACAATTATTTGGTTAACTCAATGTATCGAATACTAGCTGCACTTCAGAGAGTTGAAAAAATATTAGTATAAACTCAATGTTATTTCACTAAATGCAGTAATTACTACCATGTCAACAGAGCATCATTAAGGGTTCATCCCTTCACAGATGTTTAAACAACATGTGGTTAAAATGTAGCACATATATCAGAACAGCTGACAACATGATACAACCAAGCCAGTATTTATTATCAACACTCAAGAGGAACCAACACTTGCTCTTTGTTTAGCCTCCTCTATACAGATGCTGAATATTTGTAAATGTTCCCTCTTTTTATTGGAGATTTGTTTAAAACAAGGAAGAATAGCAAGTGCAGATGTGACAGAAGCAAGGCAGGCAAATCCAGGAGCATCACACATCCCATTAAACCAAAATGTGCTGCAAGGGCAGCCCTGTACGGGGTGTGGTTGGTGCTTCTGCTGTTTGCATCCTCTGCAGATGTCCCCACGCTGCAGTGCACTCCTGAGATGCCGCACACAAAACGCTTCTCCAAAGGCTAACAACTTTCCCCTAGTCTAAGCTGAAACCAAGCTATATCAATGTTGTTATCGTCACAAATGTGGCATTAGAAGCAAAATAAAAGGCTCTACCTATCCTTGCCTGCCAGACACCTAAGTGTCCGTGTCATCTACGCAGCTGCGAAAGCATGGGTTCCTCCTCCTCCTGACCCTCTTGCTGCAGTGTAGCAAAGACATGATTCAATCCACTTTTACAAATATAAATCTGAAATAAGGCCATTAGAAGAAGCTCGATGGACAAACAGCTACAAAGGCTACATCTGAACGGCAGGTATATTTAAACAGCAAAAAAAACCCCCACCCTAGTTCACAATACAGAATGTAATTAAAAGGAAAAGAGAAACCTAAAAAAAACAATGCAGAAAATCAACATGCCTTACCCATAGGTCTGTTTCTGTCCCTGAGGTCCCTGTGATTGGGGTGTCTGTATGAGTCCCTGTAGTGGTGGGCAATGGCCATATCATCCAAACGATAATGCTGAGGTGGAGGTGGGGTGGGATGAGGCAGACCATTGGGCTGATAAGATAAGCCATTATTTGGACTGTACCGCTGGCCTGGGCTAATAGTGCAGGGCCGCTTGCTTGGATGCTCTGAGTGCAAAGGCTCTCTGTCAAAGCCATTTTCTTTGGTTCTGAAAAACAAAGCAAAGGAATTTTAATTCCCTTAGTGAGCAGAGCTGCTCAGGAACACGCACCCCCACCTACACATGCAGCTTCAGGAACTAAAGCTTGTTCTTTCACTTCGCTCCAAGTGTGTGGCGTTGCAGAACATTACATAACATTGCTCATTCAAAATATACAAAGGACACATTCTCCTTGTCTAACTATCCCTGTAACTTGAGAAATACTATCAGGGTGAGCCTTGTGATGGAGTGGCTTGAAGAACCGGGCTGGAGAGCAAGCGGCATTCACTGAAATCACCCACTGACGGGATGGACGCACACGTAATTGCAGAGCTGAAACAATCAACTGATACATGAAGCTAGAGGCCGAGAAATTCCTATTTTCAGTAGTGCTATAGTATATAATGATTAGGGGAAATTCGCAGTTAAAGAAATGTGTGGGTTTTTTTCAAGAGGATAGCATATAGTCTTAAGGTAGTACATGTCATTGTGCTGAAGGTCAGTTATATGTAATGCCAGGATGAGTTCCCATCAAGATCACTGAGATCTTTGAGATCACACTAAGACTCTGGGCAAGAACTACTCAGGATGATGAGAAATCCTTCTTTCAGAGAGTTTTGTACCATCTGGGCTATTTCAGTCAAAGGTGCTGTGTCTGTCATTACTTTTGCAGGAAGATGTGGTTAGACTCAAGTCCTCAATGTACAAGATTTCCCACTCCGCTACTCTTAGACAGGAGTTTTATGCTCAGGCAACTTTGAAGAGTTATCAGGGAGAAGGGCAGTTTTTTACTTTATAAATACTCAATACAATTCATAATCAGCTATTTACAAAGAAGTCTATACTTTGCACCTCTACCTAAGAACCTGGAATTCACACTGAATTCATTTTCCATTAAAATAAAAAAAGAAAGGCTAGAGTTACTTCAACTCCTTTTATGGAAGCTTAGTTTCACTGAAGTACAGGAGGAGTTACCACTGGAATAAACACAACCTACAAAATATTAGCTTTGAACAGAAAGGTTATTAGATGTAAATAGTGCAAACTGTTGAGGCTGCATCTCTCCCTCCAAAAACCTTAATTACATTAAACAGCTGATACATCCCAGCCTTTTTTAAAGATAACTTTCTCCTCTGTGATTTATGGATGCCATAATACCTCTTCCTAATAATAACACAATTTTTTGTCACTTTGACAGGAAGGTAAATTTGATTTAATTTTCTTGTTTGCCTGCTGTTAAAACCAACTGCCCTTCAACAAACCCTCTCCCACAAACCAAGCAACCTCCAGGGACCATCTGTGGAGAAACACTCAATGTATTAAATGTTGCCCCTCAATAGGTTCTCCTTTAATGTCAGTGAGCGGAAGGATGAAACCAAACCTTTGCCCATATCCATAGGGACAGGGGATCAAAGTAAGATCCTGCAATTAACAGCAGGAAATGAAAAGATGGGTTGCACCATTTTCAGAAGTAAAGAGATTTTCCAGGGACCTCACCACAATCACTAATGCCAGAGAAGCTGCAGGTACATATATTTTATTATATCTTAACTTGCAAAGAGGGGAGAATCTTTCACCATTACAGCAGGGCAGCTGTTCTAATTTTGCACAGAGATATAAAAGACACACTTAGTTGAAGAAGAGTATGTACCTCGTTCCAAAGCAAAGGCAGAATGGCTGTGAAAACTCCTAATCAGGAAAACCCAAGAACCATCATGTATTTTTAATGACTTTTGGTATGATGGAACTGCTTGCAATAACTCCCAATGGGTAATGATGTTTTTGACAGCTCTCCAAGACAAGTTTTGTATTTAGTTGCTGCTGTGTGTTTCCTTTGCACATATCTACTCAAAATCTATATCCAGGTCTTTCAATTGTGAAAATACTATGCAAGCAAAATATGGACTTTCCTGTATGTACGAGCCAAGCTATTCATTTGCCAAAGTTCTTCAGTGGTACAGTTAGAAAGTTCTCTAACAAAGATGGGGAGAAAATCAGGAACAGTAAATAATTAAATAACTACATTGACTTTTTTTGATCATTCAGTGCAGGAAAAGCAAACCAGACAACTGCGACAAGTAAGAATCCAGTTTTCCCTTTCTGATCTATAATTAGATGTTAAAATCATGTATTTTCATACAAATATCCATATTTGCACCTTACGGTACAGGTACATCTGCGTTTTCTTAAGGAATGCTTTATACTTAATTAACTTAACTGGAATGAACTGCATTAGCTTGGACAACACACCAGCATATCCATTCTTGTCGAGAACCCTGAGTTTAACTAACATAGAAATTAACGTTACCATTGAAAACACATTTACTGAAATGAAATTCCTATTTTTGCAATTATACTGGATGATGGCCATTGGGTGTTTTCTGTGTGTTGAAATCTTAATTCTACAATTTGTTGTTATATTTTCTGCACTGGTCAAATTAACAGCTTAGCAGAATACCAGAATGAGGCTGTATATAAACTCATTTAGTGTTTTTGACCATATGAAGTACATAAAAAGGTAACAAATTTTCAAGTCTCATCAGGACAGGAATCACTGGCAAATTTACTGTATCTGAATATAATGAATATAGTGATAAAACACAGACAGTCGAGTACTGAAGAGGGCCATAATTCAGATGCCCTGAACTCAAACTACTATTCTGCTTCTGATCTCAGTCCTACTCATTCTTTCAGGTCTCACCCCCTTCTGACAACAGCATTTCCCCAGGTGCCTGAGGAATCACTCCTGTTTCACAGTAACTGGCAGACCCATATGTGTAGTAGTTCCAAATGCAAAACCCCCACGATTTTCATCTGATTTAATCTGATTTTTATCTGATCCATCTGATTTTGCAAAGCAACAACAAGCTGTAGAGAGGAAATAACATTAAATGTGTAGGAAGGTTAACTGACAAGTTTTCTTATTTTTCTTTTTCTTGCTCTTGTTGGTCACATTTTCTTTGATGTGCACATAAATCGGCACTATCATTTGGAAAATTGGCAATATGATAAAGATGAGGTCCTTCAGCTATAAACATGCAGGGAGTCACTTTACTTGGTGCTATGATTTACTCAGATTAAAGACAGCAGAATAGATACTAGTGATTAGTCTGTACCCATTTAACACACTTTATGTTGTTTGTAAGTCACCATTTCAGTTCTAAATTATTGCAATTTATGGATAATTTCCTGGGTAGGAAATCTGACCATGCAAAACTGCCTTGGATGGAAAATTAAGTTTCACCTGATCAAGAGTATTACACCGATTTCAAAGAACACTGAAGTCAGCTTGCAAGAAGGAGGTAAAGCTGTTCATCTGTTATTTGTGCAAGATGCTTTGATTTAAATTGGACTTTCACCAATACAGTCTTGATGACCAAAGATGTGATAATGCTTTGTTGAATAAAATACTTATTTTGTTTATAATACTGTGTTACAGAAAAGATTAATATTGCCTTGCTAACAGTTCATAGTAAGAAAATTTGTTTAAAATTTCTTATAATTATTCATGGCTTATAAGAGGCATCACTATAAGAGCTGTGAGCATCCTTGACCTTATTGAGATGTGTAGGAACTTCTTAAAATAAAAAGATTTGCCTGACAGAATTATCAAAGTTGGTCCCTGTTTCCAGTTACCTTCAACGTGAATTCATCGCCAGGGGTGCCAAGGGTACAGCAAGCCAGCAGTACCATCTAAAGTCACAAAACAATCATGGCCACTTTTGTTTTGTAGAGATATCCTAACTGATTTTTTTTTTTTTCCTTAAAAATGCCCTATATCCACTTTGTAGGCAGCTGTCATAAATATAGTCACTACATGGCACGCTCATGTGCCATACAGCCCTTCCCAGTAAGCTCAAAGGATGACTAATTAACAAAAAGTCTTTTGTACTTAGTGTATTTAAAATCACGTTATTTATAACTAAGCATTCATTTACCAAAATAAAAACTCACATTGGTCCAAGTTCCTTTGCTCTACTACAGTAGAATGTAAACTCCAAAAGTTGTAAACAAAATATAGTGAATACTTTGTTCATGACATGTCATGAACAAATTACCAAAATGTGTTGTCTCCTCAGGTGTCAGTTTTTCTCTCTTGCAGTGACTGATGGTTCCCAGTGTTATTACAGAAACAGATTGATCTTTTTAATGAGCTAGTTTAATAGACTCCAAAATCTCACCGTGGCTGCTCATCCGTGTCAGACCATATGCACCAAGAAAACATTCAGTAAAACACGAAGCTCTGCTGTCAGATTGCTCTATAAAACCTCACATACAGTAGATTTGGATTTGCAGATAAATAACCGGAATTGAAAAACACATATGCAAAAAAGGTTCTGAACTTATAAGCAGAAAAATTACTGTATGTGGATTTTTTTTAACAAAAAATCACAAGGTGGATATGGTTATGTGCCACACACGTTCCACTTCCTTTGCTTAACTTCTTATTGTATTTTACCTTTATTGGAGTCAGTGGTATGCAGTTACCCATGCCCAAAAGAAAAATGTAAATACAGAAGAACGTGTGTATATATATTTCTAATATATATGTATATGTATCATATACACACACACCTATATATGAGATACATATATATATATATTACATACACATTATATACAATGTGTGTGTGTGTGTGTATATCTACATCTTTCATATCCCTTGGGAAGTGGAACAGATACCACAATTTAATTTAGCGAGAGACATACCTCCAAACAAAATTATTCCAACTGCATTTAGTTCCCCTAGAAAGATGCTGCCTTTAGCCATTTTTTTCCATATTCTATCAGAGCCACAGCTCTGCTCTTAAAGGATGCCTCTTATCTTCTGCTGTATTTCTATTAGTACATTTGAAAACTGCTTAGATATCTAAACAAAATGTATATTTATTTCCAGATGTTTCCTCATGCTCCTCTGTAAACAATTAAAATAATTAATAGTGTAATGAGTATAAAGCCAGACATGTATTTGGTTTCAATACTCACTCGGTCTAGGCATGCTCTGACTCTGAGGACATTTTTTTGTGGTTGATTTACTTACATTATCCAAATTAAAAGGTATGCAAACTCCCATTCCGTAAATTTAAGAATCTTTCCAACGGGATCTTGTTCTTTCTACTAAATCTGTAGTACAAATGGTTCTTGAGTCCACGAGACAACTCCACTGAACTTGGTTCAGCCAAAACTACTGTATGAGTTTATTTTTTTCTGTACAGCTTTAATCATAGTAAATGGAGAAATAAGTGTGACTGACCAGTGATGGGGTGGTTTGATACTGAAAAAAAAAAAACAACTTAATTTTTAAGCTCAAGACACCATCCAATGGGTGAGCTGGGCAGTCTTTCCAGGTCTTTCATGACAGCAAAGAATCACAGGGTCAAAAAAGAAAGGACGTTTTTTTCTGAACCACCACTTCTCCAGAACTGAGGAGCCTAATTTCAAGCAGCAATCAACAGAGGCTGCTGGTTGATAGCTTTGGCACCTCGGAGCGTGCAGGCCAGTGGGAGACTCTGCATTACAGCCCCTCCCTGGACCCCGGGAATTCAAACACAGCACCTTACCCACAGCACTGGAAGTTAAACTGTCTACCGCTTGCCCCAAAAGCTGCATTACTACATGGAGAGGAACTGAAGCCTCCCCAAGCTGGACAGAGAATAAAAGAGACTTCAGTTGTGAAGGCGAAGGCAAAGGCACTGGCTCGCGAGCAGAGACTTCTGAGTTTCAAGAGCACCTATGTTTTAACTAAAAAGAAACACTGACCAAAAAAAAAAAATCCATAAACGAGACTTAAATCCCTCTAGGTCTAGGCCTTAGTTTTAATTAAAAGATGAAGGCTGACTTTAAAAATCCAATATTCTACTGATCTGCAGTCCCCTTATGGGCTACTCCTATGTCCTTTTTGCTATAAGACCAATACAGGGTCTTTTCATTACTGAGTTCTTGTACCAGGCTTTACCCGCACCCCCCATCCCCTCCCTCCCATGACTGAAGATACCATAGATGGGACCGCACCTCCTACAAAATAACCGAAATTCAGCACTGTTAAACTGGGTCTCAAAGAGGGGAAGTATTATTCCAGAACGCTAAGGAAGGAAAACAAAGGAAATATTTTATTGCGCGGTTTTCCTTCGTGACCCTATGGGAGAAGGGAGAAATACCACTCTTTATTAACAGGGAAAAAAGTGAGCGAGGGCTGTCAGGAGAATGTACTTCCCTCTTCTTCGTATTCTCTGCAAGCAAGACCTCATGGGTTTATGAGATAATTCAATGTGTGTCTATCTACTTGTAGGAAAAATACCGTGTCTGCTACTGACATTGGGCTACAACATGCTGATATTTAAGTTATTCACAAGATGCACATGATTTTAAGAATCCTTTTTTACAGACGTTTTGGTACACCACACTGCAAAGACTGAGGATATGCAGCAGAACTGCCCCAGGGAGCTAAGTTTCGGCTTTGGAAATGTTATCTCTTTGCACAGAGTAAGTGACTACATGAAAAATATCTGAAAATTAATCAGCTTTCTTGGATGCAGTTAGCAGGTTTGTGTTAACACCTATGGCTGTTTCAGTTTGGTGCCGTTGTCAGGAAAAAATGGTGAAAAGATGATACATGGAAAAGGGTTTCTCTGCTGTTACCTTTATTTTCTTGCTGGTCCATAGGGATTTCCCTGAAACACAATCTAAAGCAAGTCAATTTCAAATACTTTCACATTTTCGTCTACCTAATGGCTACATTACTTTAATTTTTACTGTTCACTTCTGGCTATCAGTAGCATAAAGTTTTACTATGCAGACATTTTCAAGGTCTTGCATCTACATCATGAACATCTCACTTTCATATACACTGAAATATTTGGTGTTGAATTTTGTCTACCACCATCATGAACTTTTGGACTTTGTTTTCTCCATAGGCTTTGTGCTATCATGCCCTGTCCCTACACAAAAATGTCACCTGTACAAACTTGTAAGCCTTCTTGACTTTGCAAATCTCTATCTTTTCCATTTAAAAGACACCTAGAACACTTGCCATGCCTTGTGCATGCAGGTAGCCACATTTGACAGTACAGTATTATAAAAAAAAAAGTTCTCCACACTATAAAATCCATGGCAAACAAAATTAAGACAAATCCAGCATCTGGGCTTCACAAAGGTAATATTTATATGGTAGTTGAATTCCTAACACTATCACAGGAAGACAGCTAAAAATAAATAACCACAAGAGTCATTTCATTGCAACGCTAAACAAAGAACTTTATTCAAATAAGAAAAAGGGAAAAATCTTCCATATCTCTAAAGCTACAGGAATTTGCACACACGCACTCGCTCGCCCTATTTCAGCATGGACTCTCTCTCAGCTCCACAATAAAACAGATTTCAGTGAACATTTCTCCTGTTTGGAAGAAATATCCTTTTGCATTTTGGATATATGGCTATGGAAACATGGCACAGCAGAAGGAGTCAAAGCCCTGACTGCTCTGTGGGGGTTGCCTTGTACTTCCCAATATGAGTGCCAAGCCACTTTCCCTATATTTACTGTTTAATCCAACAAATCCTCAAATACAAAGGACTTGCATATGGAGCTGGAGTGATCTGCTGCTCATCACTTTATGCTGCACAGAAATACTATGCACCAAAAAAGTTAGCGTGGTACTGGCTGGTCGGTTTTATTTCTATGTAGGTATGACCACAGTGTGTCCTCAGGCTGCCTGAGTCAATGTATGAATATATATATTACAGACACACGCATACACACAGACACAAAGGTCATTTGGCCATTGCACAGCTGTAACAAGGGCAGGACCTGCACCCAAGGAACACCATCCCAGTTCCCCCCAGGCACTCACCCACACGCTTCCCCCCTTGCCAGTGGAGCTTGCCGCGTTTGACCCACAGGACATTTCCGAGCGGGCTGCGAAAGGCACGGCGGTGCTCACCTGTCTGGAGTTCGCCTCTTCCCGTTTTCGTTCACATCGAGAAGCAGCTCTGAGGAGTCAACAGGTGAGGTGGTGCTGGCATCCAGAAGCAGCTGTTCGTGCTGGGCGAGGTACTGGGCTGGGTTCTGCTTGGCTAGCCTGGCACAGTGCAGCAGCTCCCGCTGCAGCAGGGGCAGATTGGCCTGCAAGAGCATTGCACAGGTTAAAGGGGTGACCTGCAGGCACTTTCAACGGAGACGAAGCAAGAAAAATCAGAAATCAAAAGGCAAGCCTGCTCTGGGATGAACCCGTTGCAAGCATCCTCAACTAGGTTTGTCATGGTTGGCTGCCGGAAAGCAGGCAGCTTCTTCATGGGGTCAGGTCATGGCTGTGGTACGTACGCAAGGAAGGATGGGAGTTTACTTACGAAAATGGTCAATAAAACTGCAAACACTGTGACAAACTAGGTCTGAGCGCCACAACTTTAAAAGCGGAAAAAGCACTGCTCTGGCTGACTTCCTCTCCTTTCTTACTATCCAAAATCTGAGTTCTTATGGAGCAGCAGTTTTCAACAAGTGACAAACCTTCTTCAATATTTCTTTCCCATTCAGACTGCAGTTAGTACTTAGAAAGTGTTTGAAACCACAGGATCTACGGCTCTATCAGTTGCCTCAGCCACCATCCTTCAACGGCCTTGGGGAGAACAGGATTGCCCTCAGCTTTCCCATTACACTTGCAGTTATGCATTACGGTAAAGTTTACAACAAAATCTCATGTTCCAGAGCTTCAGTTAATCACTCAGAAGGCTACAACCCTTCTCCTAGCCAGATGTACCAGAAGTATTTTTAACCTTCCTCTCAGGGCCCCAATGGGACTTGGGTCATGGGCTGGAGAGTACCAGGACTCAGACACAGAGAACTGAAAATGCTCATTGATCCCAAGCGGTACATTTTGCTCATCTACTGGGGTCATCTTTAATCACACTTCTTGCCAGATTTGGGACCAAGGTGGAACTGTATGACCTTGCCATCAGAGGAGACAGTTACACACCTGGGAAACATCTTCCTTTCTTTACAGCATATGCATATATCGATACGAAGATAGTCCAGTCATTTCTTACCTACTTATTTGTGCCATACGGTGATGTGCCCTGACCTCTCGTGTTCCATGCCTAGCGCACAATGATTTGTTGCCTGGGGATTTTCAAGTATTGGATTAAATTTCATAACCTTCAGTAACTAGAGATAAGACAAAGAACTCCAATAGTGAAAAAAACCCCAGCAATTCCTATCACTTACTCATCTTAGGATGGGAGGACAGCCAATTGTGGAACACGAAGTCTTTTTAGACTTCCACAGAACACAGATATTTTGTGAAAGTACCAAAGAAATACCTTCTGTCATTATCTGTCACATTTTTGTCCAAGGCTACCAGGTAACAGAGAGAGATACTGAATGCTTTTGTGAGCAGGGTTTTTCACTTGTTTTAATTTGATTGTTATTTTTTAAAAGGTTACACAGAATCAAAGTCAAGACATCCATCCACCTAAACTGCCACACGTGGCAGAAAATGATTGGAGAAGTTTACATATATTTACAAATAAATATCTGGAGGAAAAAATATGATCAGACCTAGGATTTTAATAGTGATACATACTTGGAAGATGTATCATCTCATCTCAGCATTCCTGTGAGGTAGAAATGCAAAGTCCCCACTATACTGTTGAGAAATCAAGGAAAAACAACCCATTTGCTTTCCTTATCCGCTATCACAAACAGAAGAGATCTATTTAATACATGGACACCCCTGGCTCCTGGAGAAAACCAAATTTTGCACTGGCTAGCAAAAACCTTGATTTATTTCACTTGTTTTCCCTCTCCTAAAGAAGTGTTAATTCTTGCTCTTTAACCATAAACATGGAGATTTGCAGTTACAGGGATCCTTTATTCTAAATGGATTGAACGTGTTTTCTGTGCACAGAACAGACATGTACAATTTTTAATGTGTTTATTAAACATGGATCTACTCAGTTTCTCAATGTTTTAGAAGTTATTACAGAAGACTGCGAATTCCATGCCTCGTAATTTAGAAGAGGACTTTGGGGTTTATAATGGCATCAAGCAACATTTGGACAAAAACTTAAACTCAAAGTGAAGAAAAGCAGTATTTGAAAACATTTAAGTTCAACACAACTACTATCAATCTGCTCAAGACATTATGCTGAACAATCTTTATGAAACCATATAGTAAAAAATAATTGGTTTGTTGAAAGAAAGAGAATCAGGACCTCTCTATGGCTAGGTGAAGCGTAGAGACTGCTTCTGGTCACCATGGCCCCGATACACAACAAGAACTGGTTTTTTGGAAGCTGGATGCAGAATGAAGCACCGAAATTCTCCTTACTGTTAGCAGGGAGAGATCAGGCTCCTATGGCAACTCAAGCGTGCTCATACAGACTCTGAAACCAAAATGGCCTTGGACACAAAGGCTTATGCAGAGGTTCAGCTCTTACAGCAGAGGCAGTTTTGTCAACGTGTAGGAGCACAGTTCTCCCAGCATCACTGCTGGTGCCTGCAGACAGACTTCTACACCTCTGTATGTGAGGGATACAAACCAGTTCTTGACCAGAAGCCAGAAAAGACTGCAAACAAATGTGATGCTACCGGCTTACAGTGCCCTAAGAGATGTTGCACGTCAGTGTCTGGAATATGATACTACTCTTGTTTTGGACTGGACCTTATATCCTTCAAGATTTAGGTAGTTTCTTAGCCTACCCCATCAGTTTTATAATCACAGATAGGGAGAGGAGAACATTTTTTTTAGGCAGCTGTCAGACCTGCTTTCCACTTTGAAATGAACTGCTGTAGCTGGAAAAGAAAACACCATCTCTGCACCTGCAAAAGAAACTACGGGGCTCCAAAAGGCTGTTTTATTATTTCAGTGCTCACTCCAGGTAATTAGTTAATAATTTTCTATTGTTGCATGTTCCTACTTTCTTCAAGAGTTTAGCAACAGAAATATTTCAGTA